>CAUDMG010000684.1:0-10000 GCA_958450375.1 Homarus gammarus | reverse complement strand
TACTTATTTTTATCTTCTTTTCACGGAAAACGCTTAATTTCTATTCAAAACACTGTTTTTCAGTGTTAGAGGTTAGGTTAGGTTAGGTTAGGTTAGGTTAGGTTAGGTTATGTTAGGTTAGGATAGGTTAGGTTAGGTTAGGTTAAGTTAATTTTAGTTAGTTTTACGTCTTTTAACAAAAAACACTCAGTTTTAGATGAAAACCAATGTGTTTTACTTATTTTCATCCTCTTTTCACGGAAAACGCTTAATTTTTTTTCAAAACACTGATTTTCAGTGTTAGATTTTAGGTTAGGTTAGGTTAGGTTAGGTTAGGTTAGGTTAGGTTAGGTAAGGAGAGATTAGGTTAGGTTAGGTTAATTTTAGTTAGTTTTACGTCTTTTAACAAAAAACACTCAGTTTTAGATGAAAACCAATGTGTTTTACTTATTTTCATCCTCTTTTCACGGAAAACGCTTAATTTTTTTTCAAAACAATGATTTTCAGTGCTAGAGTTTAGGTTAGGTTAGGTTAGGTTAGGTTAGGTTAGATTAGGTTGGGTTAGGTTAGGTTAGGTTAGGTTAGGTTAGGTGTATTTTAGTTAGTTTTTCTTCTTTTCACGAAAAACACTCAGTTTTAGATAAAAACCAATGTATTTTACTTATTTTCATCCTCTTTTCACGGAAAACGCACAATTTTTTTTCAAAACACTGATTTTCAGTGCTAGAGGTTACGTTTGGTTAGGTTAGGTTAGGTTAGGTTAGTTTAGGTTAGGTTAGGGTAGGTTTGGTTAGGTGTATTTTAGTTAGTTTGTCTTCTTTTCACGAAAAACACTCACTTTTAGATAAAAACAATGTATTTTGCTTATTTTTATCTTCTTTTCACGGAAAACGCTATTTCTATTCAAAACACTGATTTTCATTGTTAGAGGTTAGGTTAGGTTAGGTTAGGTTAGGTTAGGTTTGTTTAGGTTAGGTTATGATTGGTTAGGATTGGTTAGGTTAGGATAGGTTAAGTTAATTTTAGTTAGTTATACTTCTTTTAACAAAAACACTCAGTTTTAGATGAAAACCAATGTATTTTACTTATTTTCATCCTCTTTTCACGGAAAACGCTTAATTATTTTTCAAAACACTGATTTTCAATGTTAGAGGTTAGGTTAGGTTAGGTTAGGTTAGGTTAGGTTAGGTTAGGTGTATTTTAGTTAGTTTTTCTTCTTTTCACGAAAAACACTCATTTTAGATAAAAACAATGTATTTTACTTATTTTTATCTTCTTTTCACAGAAAACGCTTAATTTCAATTCAAAACACTGATTTTCAGTGTTAGAGGTTAGGTTAGGTTAGGTTAGGTTAGGTTAGGTTTGGTTAGGTTAGGTCATGTTTGGTTAGGATAGGTTAGGTTAGGTTAGGTTAAGTTAATTTTAGTTAGTTATACTTCTTATAACAAAAAATACTCAGTTTTTGATGAAAACCAATGTATTTTACTTATTTTCATCCTCTTTTCACGGAAAACGCTTAATTATTTTTCAAAACACTGATTTTCAGTGTTAGAGGTTAGGTTAGGTTAGGTTAGGTTAGGTTTGGTTAGGTTAGGTTAGGTTAGGTTAGGTTACGTTAGGTTTGGTTAGGTTAGGTTAGGTTAGGTTAGGTTAGGTGTATTTTAGTTAGTTTTTCTTCTTTTCACGAAAAACACTCACTTTTAGATAAAAACAATGTATTTTACTTATTTTTATCTTCTTTTCACGGAAAACGCTTGATTTCTATTCAAAACACTGATTTTCAGTGTTAGAGGTTAGGTTAGGTTAGGTTAGGTTGGGTTATGTTAGGTTAGGATAGGTTAGGTTATGTTAGGTTAAGTTAATTTTAGTTAGTTTTACTTCTTTTAACAAAAAACACTCAGTTTTTGATGAAAACCAATGTATTTTACTTATTTTCATCCTCTTTTCACGGAAAACGCTTAATTTTTTTTCAAAACACTGATTTTCAGTGTTAGAGGTTAGGTTAGGTTAGGTTAGGTTAGGTTAGGTTAGATTAGGTTGGGTTAGGTTAGGTTAGGTTAGGTTAGGTTAGGTGTATTTTAGTTAGTTTTTCTTCTTTTCACGAAAAACACTCACTTTTAGATAAAAACAATGTATTTTACTTATTTTTATCTTCTTTTCACGGAAAACGCTTAATTTCTATTAAAAAACTGTTTTTCAGTGTGAGAGGTTAGGTTAGGTTAGGTTAGGTTAGGTTAGGTTAGGTTATGTTAGGTTAGGATAGGTTAGGTTAGGTTAGGTTAAGTTAATTTTAGTTAGTGTTACGTCTTTTAACAAAAAACACTCAGTTTTAGATGAAAACCAATGTGTTTTACTTATTTTCATCCTCTTTTCACGGAAAACGCTTAATTTTTTTTCAAAACACTGATTTTCAGTGTTAGAGTTTAGGTTAGGTTAGGTTAGGTTAGGTTAGGTTAGGTTAGGTTAGGAGAGGTTAGGTTAGGTTAGGTTAATTTTAGTTAGTTTTACTTCATTTAACAAAAAACACTCAGTTTTAGATGAAAACCAATGTATTTTACTTATTTTCATCCTCTTTTCACGGAAAACGCTTAATTTTTTTTCAAAACAATGATTTTCAGTGTTAGAGTTTAGGTTAGGTTAGGTTAGGTTAGGTTAGGTTAGATTAGGTTGGGTTAGGTTAGGTTAGGTTAGGTTAGGTTAGGTGTATTTTAGTTAGTTTTTCTTCTTTTCACGAAAAACACTCACTTTTAGGTAAAAATAATGTATTTTACTTAATTTTATCTTCTTTTCACGGAAAACGTTTAACTTCTATTCAAAACACTGATTTTCAGTGTTAGAGGTTAGGTTAGGTTAGGTTAGGTTAGGTTAGGTTAGGTTAGGTTAGGATAGGTTATGTTAGTTGAGGTTAAGTTAATTTTAGTTAGTTTTACTTCTTTTAACAAAAAACACTCAGTTTTTGATGAAAACCAATGTATTTTACATATTTTCATCCTCTTTTCATGGAAAACGCTTAATTTTTTTTCAAAACAATGATTTTCAGTGTTAGAGGTTTGGTTAGGTTAGGTTTGGTTAGGTTAGGTTAGATTAGGTTGGGTTAGATTAGGTTAGGTTAGGTTAGGTCATGTTATGTTAGGTTAGGATTAGTTAGGTTAGGTTAGGTTAAGTTAATTTTAGTTAGTTTTACTTCTTTTAACAAAAAACACTCACTTTTAGATAAAAACCAATGTATTTTACTTATTTTCATCCTCTTTTCACGGAAAACGCACAATTTTTTTCAAAACACTGATTTTCAGTGTTAGAGGTTAGGGTAGGTTAGGTTAGGTTAGGTTAGATTAGGTTAGGTTAGGTGTATTTTAGCTAGTTTTTCATCTTTTCACGAAAAACACTCAGTTTTAGATAAAAACAATGTATTTTACTTATTTTTATCTTCTTTTCACAGAAAACGCTTAATTTCTATTCAAAACACTGATTTTCAGTGTTAGAGGTTAGGTTAGGTTAGGTTAGGTTAGGTTAGGTTAGGTTAGGTTAGGTTATGTTTGGTTAGGATAGGTTAGGTTAGGTTAGGTTAAGTTAATTTTAGTTAGTTATACTTCTTATAACAAAAAACACCCAGTTTTTGATGAAAACCAATGTATTTTACTTATTTTCATCCTCTTTTCACGGAAAACGCTTAATTTTTTTTCAAAACACTGATTTTCAGTGTTAGAGGTTAGGTTAGGTTAGGTTAGGTTAGGTTTGGTTAGGTTAGGTTAGGTTAGGTTAGGTTAGGTTAGGTGTATTTTAGTTAGTTTTTCTTCTTTTCACGAAAAACACTCACTTTTAGATAAAAACAATGTATTTTACTTATTTTTATCTTCTTTACACGGAAAACGCTTAATTTCTATTCAAAACACTGATTTTCAGTGTTAGAGGTTAGGTTAGGTTAGGTTAGGTTAGGTTAGGTTAGGTTAGGTTAGGTTAGGTTGGGTTTGTTAGGTTAGGATAGGTTTGGTTAGGTTAAGTTAATTTTAGTTAGTTTTACTTCTTTTAACAAAAAACACTCAGTTTTTGATGAAAACCAATGTATTTTACTTATTTTCATCCTCTTTTCACGGAAAACGCTTAATTTTTTTTCAAAACACTGATTTTCAGTGTTAGAGGTTAGGTTAGGTTAGGTTAGGTTAGGTTAGGTTAGATTAGGTTGGGTTAGGTTAGGTTAGGTTAGGTTAGGTTAGGTGTATTTTAGTTAGTTTTTCTTCTTTTCACGAAAAACACTCACTTTTAGATAAAAACAATGTATTTTACTTATTTTTATCTTCTTTTCACGGAAAACGCTTAATTTCTATTAAAAAACTGTTTTTCAGTGTGAGAGGTTAGGTTAGGTTAGGTTAGGTTAGGTTAGGTTAGGTTATGTTAGGTTAGGATAGGTTAGGTTAGGTTAGGTTAAGTTAATTTTAGTTAGTGTTACGTCTTTTAACAAAAAACACTCAGTTTTAGATGAAAACCAATGTGTTTTACTTATTTTCATCCTTTTTTCACGGAAAACGCTTAATTTTTTTTCAAAACACTGATTTTCAGTGTTAGAGTTTAGGTTAGGTTAGGTTAGGTTAGGTTAGGTTAGGTTAGGTTAGGTTAGGAGAGATTAGGTTAGGTTAGGTTAATTTTAGTTAGTTTTACTTCTTTTAACAAAAAACACTCAGTTTTAGATGAAAACCAATGTATTTTACTTATTTTCATCCTCTTTTCACGGAAAACGCTTAATTTTTTTTCAAAACAATGATTTTCAGTGTTAGAGTTTAGGTTAGGTTAGGTTAGGTTAGGTTAGGTTAGATTAGGTTGGGTTAGGTTAGGTTAGGTTAGGTTAGGTTAGGTGTATTTTAGTTAGTTTTTCTTCTTTTCACGAAAAACACTCAGTTTTAGATAAAAACAATGTATTTTACTTATTTTTATCTTCTTTTCACAGAAAACGCTTAATTTCTATTCAAAACACTGATTTTCAGTGTTAGAGGTTAGGTTAGGTGAGGTTAGGTTAGGTTAGGTTAGGTTAGGTTAGGTTATGTTTGGTTAGGATAGGTTAGGTTAGGTTAGGTTAAGTTAATTTTAGTTAGTTATACTTCTTATAACAAAAAACACTCAGTTTTTGATGAAAACCAATGTATTTTACTTATTTTCATCCTCTTTTCACGGAAAACGCTTAATTTATTTTCAAAACACTGATTTTCAGTGTTAGAGGTTAGGTTAGGTTAGGTTAGGTTAGGTTTGGTTAGGTTAGGTTAGGTTAGGTTAGGTTAGGTGTATTTTAGTTAGTTTTTCTTCTTTTCACGAAAAACACTCACTTTTAGATAAAAACAATGTATTTTACTTATTTTTATCTTCTTTTCACGGAAAACGCTTAATTTCTATTCAAAACACTGATTTTCAGTGTTGGAGGTTAGGTTAGGTTAGGTTAGGTTAGGTTAGGTTAGGTTAGGTTAGGTTAGGTTGGGTTTGTTAGGTTAGGATAGGTTTGGTTAGCTTAAGTTAATTTTAGTTAGTTTTACTTCTTTTAACAAAAAACACTCAGTTTTTGATGAAAACCAATGTATTTTACTTATTTTCATCCTCTTTTCACGGAAAACGCTTAATTTTTTTTCAAAACACTGATTTTCAGTGTTAGAGGTTAGGTTAGGTTAGGTTAGGTTTGGTTAGGTTAGGTTAGGTTAAGTTAGGGTAGGTTTAATTAGGTGTATTTTAGTTAGTTTTTCTTCTTTTCACGATAAACACTCAGTTTTAGATAAAAACAATGTATTTTACTTATTTTTATCTTCTTTTCACGGAAATCGATTAATTTCTATTCAAAACACTGATTTTCAGTGTTAGAGGTTAGGTTAGGTTAGTTCAGGTTAGGTTAGGTTAGGTTAGGTTAGGTTAGGTTAGGTTATGTTAGGTTAGGTTAGGTGATGTTTGGTTAGGATAGGTTAGGTTAGGTTAGGTTAAGTTAATTTTAGTTAGTTTTACTTCTTTTAACAAAAAACACTCAGTTTTTGATGAAAACCAATTTATTTTACTTATTTTCATCCTCTTTTCACGGAAAACGCTTAATTTTTTTTCAAAACACTAATTTTCAGTGTTAGAAGTTAGGTTAGGTTAGGTTAGGTTAGGTTAGGTTAGGTTAGGTTAGGTTAGGTTAGGTTAGGTTAGGTTAGGTTAGGTTAGGTTAATTTTAGTTAGTTATACTTCTTATAACAAAAAACAATCAGTTTTTGATAAAACAAATGTATTTTACTTATTTTCATCCCCTTTTCACGGAAAACGCTTAATTATTTTTCAAAACACTGATTTTCAGTGTTAGAAGTTAGGTTAGGTTAGGTTAGGTTAGGTTAGGTTAGGTTAGATTAGGTTGGGTTAGGTTAGGTTAGGTTAGGTTAGGTTAGGTGTATTTTAGTTAGTTTTTCTTCTTTTCACGAAAAACACTCACTTTTAGATAAAAACAATGTATTTTACTTATTTTTATCTTCTTTTCACGGAAAACGCTTAATTTCTATTAAAAAACTGTTTTTCAGTGTGAGAGGTTAGGTTAGGTTAGGTTAGGTTAGGTTAGGTTAGGTTATGTTAGGTTAGGATAGGTTAGGTTAGGTTAGGTTAAGTTAATTTTAGTTAGTGTTACGTCTTTTAACAAAAAACACTCAGTTTTAGATGAAAACCAATGTGTTTTACTTATTTTCATCCTCTTTTCACGGAAAACGCTTAATTTTTTTTCAAAACACTGATTTTCAGTGTTAGAGTTTAGGTTAGGTTAGGTTAGGTTAGGTTAGGTTAGGTTAGGTTAGGAGAGGTTAGGTTAGGTTAGGTTAATTTTAGTTAGTTTTACTTCATTTAACAAAAAACACTCAGTTTTAGATGAAAACCAATGTATTTTACTTATTTTCATCCTCTTTTCACGGAAAACGCTTAATTTTTTTTCAAAACAATGATTTTCAGTGTTAGAGTTTAGGTTAGGTTAGGTTAGGTTAGGTTAGGTTAGATTAGGTTGGGTTAGGTTAGGTTAGGTTAGGTTAGGTTAGGTGTATTTTAGTTAGTTTTTCTTCTTTTCACGAAAAACACTCACTTTTAGGTAAAAATAATGTATTTTACTTAATTTTATCTTCTTTTCACGGAAAACGTTTAATTTCTATTCAAAACACTGATTTTCAGTGTTAGAGGTTAGGTTAGGTTAGGTTAGGTTAGGTTAGGTTAGGTTAGGATAGGTTATGTTAGGTGAGGTTAAGTTAATTTTAGTTAGTTTTACTTCTTTTAACAAAAAACACTCAGTTTTTGATGAAAACCAATGTATTTTACATATTTTCATCCTCTTTTCATGGAAAACGCTTAATTTTTTTTCAAAACAATGATTTTCAGTGTTAGAGGTTTGGTTAGGTTAGGTTTGGTTAGGTTAGGTTAGATTAGGTTGGGTTAGATTAGGTTAGCTTAGGTTAGGTTATGTTATGTTAGGTTAGGATTAGTTAGGTTAGGTTAGGTTAAGTTAATTTTAGTTAGTTTTACTTCTTTTAACAAAAAACACTCAGTTTTAGATAAAAACCAATGTATTTTACTTATTTTCATCCTCTTTTCACGGAAAACGCACAATTTTTTTTCAAAACACTGATTTTCAGTGCTAGAGGTTACGTTTGGTTAGGTTAGGTTAGGTTAGGTTAGGTTAGGTTAGGTTAGGGTAGGTTTGGTTAGGTGTATTTTAGTTAGTTTGTCTTCTTTTCACGAAAAACACTCACTTTTAGATAAAAACAATGTATTTTGCTTATTTTTATCTTCTTTTCACGGAAAACGCTTAATTTCTATTCAAAACACTGATTTTCAATGTTAGAGGTTAGGTTAGGTTAGGTTAGGTTAGGTTAGGTTAGATTAGGTGTATTTTAGTTAGTTTTTCTTCTTTTCACGAAAAACACTCATTTTAGATAAAAACAATGTATTTTACTTATTTTTATCTTCTTTTCACAGAAAACGCTTAATTTCAATTCAAAACACTGATTTTCAGTGTTAGAGGTTAGGTTAGGTTAGGTTAGGTTAGGTTAGGTTTGGTTAGGTTAGGTCATGTTTGGTTAGGATAGGTTAGGTTAGGTTAGGTTAAGTTAATTTTAGTTAGTTATACTTCTTATAACAAAAAATACTCAGTTTTTGATGAAAACCAATGTATTTTACTTATTTTCATCCTCTTTTCACGGAAAACGCTTAATTATTTTTCAAAACACTGATTTTCAGTGTTAGAGGTTAGGTTAGGTTAGGTTAGGTTAGGTTTGGTTAGGTTAGGTTAGGTTAGGTTAGGTTAGGTTAGGTTAGGTTAGGTTATGTTAATTTTAGTTAGTTATACTTCTTATAACAAAAAACAATCAGTTTTTGATAAAACAAATGTATTTTACTTATTTTCATCCACTTTTCACGGAAAACGCTTAATTATTTTTCAAAACACTGATTTTCAGTGTTAGAAGTTAGGTTAGGTTAGGTTAGGTTAGGTTAGGTTAGGTTAGATTAGGTTGGGTTAGGTTAGGTTAGGTTAGGTTAGGTTAGGTGTATTTTAGTTAGTTTTTCTTCTTTTCACGAAAAACACTCACTTTTAGATAAAAACAATGTATTTTACTTATTTTTATCTTCTTTTCACGGAAAACGCTTAATTTCTATTAAAAAACTGTTTTTCAGTGTGAGAGGTTAGGTTAGGTTAGGTTAGGTTAGGTTAGGTTAGGTTATGTTAGGTTAGGATAGGTTAGGTTAGGTTAGGTTAAGTTAATTTTAGTTAGTGTTACGTCTTTTAACAAAAAACACTCAGTTTTAGATGAAAACCAATGTGTTTTACTTATTTTCATCCTCTTTTCACGGAAAACGCTTAATTTTTTTTCAAAACACTGATTTTCAGTGTTAGAGTTTAGGTTAGGTTAGGTTAGGTTAGGTTAGGTTAGGTTAGGTTAGGAGAGGTTAGGTTAGGTTAGGTTAATTTTAGTTAGTTTTACTTCATTTAACAAAAAACACTCAGTTTTAGATGAAAACCAATGTATTTTACTTATTTTCATCCTCTTTTCACGGAAAACGCTTAATTTTTTTTCAAAACAATGATTTTCAGTGTTAGAGTTTAGGTTAGGTTAGGTTAGGTTAGGTTAGGTTAGATTAGGTTGGGTTAGGTTAGGTTAGGTTAGGTTAGGTTAGGTGTATTTTAGTTAGTTTTTCTTCTTTTCACGAAAAACACTCACTTTTAGGTAAAAATAATGTATTTTACTTAATTTTATCTTCTTTTCACGGAAAACGTTTAATTTCTATTCAAAACACTGATTTTCAGTGTTAGAGGTTAGGTTAGGTTAGGTTAGGTTAGGTTAGGTTAGGTTAGGTTAGGATAGGTTATGTTAGGTGAGGTTAAGTTAATTTTAGTTAGTTTTACTTCTTTTAACAAAAAACACTCAGTTTTTGATGAAAACCAATGTATTTTACATATTTTCATCCTCTTTTCATGGAAAACGCTTAATTTTTTTTCAAAACAATGATTTTCAGTGTTAGAGGTTTGGTTAGGTTAGGTTTGGTTAGGTTAGGTTAGATTAGGTTGGGTTAGATTAGGTTAGCTTAGGTTAGGTTATGTTATGTTAGGTTAGGATTAGTTAGGTTAGGTTAGGTTAAGTTAATTTTAGTTAGTTTTACTTCTTTTAACAAAAAACACTCAGTTTTAGATAAAAACCAATGTATTTTACTTATTTTCATCCTCTTTTCACGGAAAACGCACAATTTTTTTCAAAACACTGATTTTCAGTGCTAGAGGTTACGTTTGGTTAGGTTAGGTTAGGTTAGGTTAGGTTAGGTTAGGTTAGGGTAGGTTTGGTTAGGTGTATTTTAGTTAGTTTGTCTTCTTTTCACGAAAAACACTCACTTTTAGATAAAAACAATGTATTTTGCTTATTTTTATCTTCTTTTCACGGAAAACGCTTAATTTCTATTCAAAACACTGATTTTCAATGTTAGAGGTTAGGTTAGGTTAGGTTAGGTTAGGTTAGGTTAGATTAGGTGTATTTTAGTTAGTTTTTCTTCTTTT